>JARHVA010002898.1:217500-230000 GCA_037957365.1 Torreya grandis
ATTTTATTCCATATATATATATATATGGAATAAAATACAATAATATATTAGTAATAAACCATTCCAAGAACCATCATCAGGAATTATATGCTAATAAGAACTGACAATAAGCATGTTGTAACACTGAGATCCTAATGCCATAAAATAATATGCACTTAGTAAAAAGATTTCAAACCTTCCCAAACATATTTATGAGGCCAAACATTATTTTCCCTAACCACCCCAACCATCATCTAGGTGGTGGGTTCCAACAATAGGGTACTCAGGGAGAGGTCTAAAACATGCAAGAGATAATGAGCCACCACCACTACATACAATAACATGTCAACATAATGAAAATACAAGAAGACACAAACATCAAGAATACTGAATCACAAAAATATAAAAACACACTCTAAACAACCCCTAAGGCCTAAATTCAAAAATCAAATAACTAGAAAGAAAGCTAAAAACACGAGTATAAATATAAATATGGGACTATTAATTCATGATTTCATTACTTGTAATTTATCCAAGAATATATATTAGCACAAGGGATTTATCCATCTCTAGAAAATTGACTTAAAGGATGAAATAAATAATTGATTCCATCAAGGTAATATTCCTTTCCCTACCAACATTGATTGAATGGAATATTTACCATAAATTAATCAAGCTGAAAAGACTAAATAGAGAGGGAATAATTGTAACCCAATACATCATTTAAATATAAAATGTAGGCATACATTAAAATTATCATGTATATCTAATACTAATTCCCATTTCCTCGATAAACTCAATTTGATTTAACCCAATACACATAAATTAAATCAATGCATAATTTGATAACAAGCATCTTATGCAAATAAAATCTTACCTAGTCCAATATCAAATTAAAACCATACCTTATTCCAAATAACATATAATATATCAATAGGGTTGAACTATAGTAGCCAATGACTTAAATCAAAACCTAAACAAGGTAAATTAAACATAATAGGGGATCACAATATCCAAACATCAAAACAAGATAATGTCGACTCAACCACCCAATAAAACCATATAGAACTAGATTTATGGCTAGAGTAAAGAACATTCTTCAACCAATTCACATCACCTAAAAAGATTAAAAATAAAAACTAGGATTCTTAACATCGTTACATACTCATTTGTTCTAATAGGGTTTGAGCTTTGAAGGAAAATATATAGTAGAACCAAATATTTAAAACTCCCATAATGCAGGTATAAGTACATGCCACACAAATTCACAAGATCCCAATAACACATAAATGAAGCCTTCAACACACCATAAAAAAAACCAAAAACCAGAAATAATTTCCATTTAACAAATGCAACCAAAAATCAAATACCATGTAACTCATAGTGTCTTATAGATAAAAATCAATTTTAATCAATTTAAATACATTACAATTTCATTATGAAGTCTCATGACTTCACCGTGAACCCTTAGTGGTTCATTTATTGGTTTATCCACATATAAGAAACCAAAAACCACAATAATATCACCATAGTTAAAACTTAATATTCTAACATTCCACTTACAAGAAAAGATGAATGTTGACTATTGTGAAGCCATGTTATTTGTTTTCATGTACTTTTTTTACCCACTGTACTCTACCTCCACCCCCTAGAGGACTCAAGACCATATGTTATGGACTCCTCCTGCAACCCATGTGGTTCAGCCTAGGGTTCCCTTTAGGCAATTAACTACCTTAATGGTGTGATACTCTCTATTTTAAAAATCCCATGCCATTCACTTACCTTTTCTCCTAGGTTGTGAGCTCTAATGGTATGAGCTTCCCCCATAATAAAATCCATAGTAGTGACATAGGTAATCCAATCAAAGAAAATTAAAAATAATAAATTAATAAATTAACACCAACCAATAGACCTTCAAATTCATAAAAATAATTTACCCAAGGTGGTTGATCAACATCATTGGAATGTGGGTCAACCCACATAATAATTAGTATAATAATGTTGAACCCATGACAATTGAACCCCCTTCCAAAATATCCATGTGATGCCTACACCTAGGTCAAAATACCTATGGAAGGATAAGGCAAACATGACCTAATAAAATGATAAAATGAAACAACATTATCCTTAGGTCTAAGGCTATGGCCCAAGTCCAAGTCAAGTCACTTGGGTCTTAGTCACCTAACCCAACAATACAACCACTAGAGCACATGGATATCCAACCACATCATTCTACAAGGCCAAGTAAAAAATATATCAACACAAGACTCACAACTTCACACATCAAATATGATCAAACATCACATTTAGGCAAGGTTAAAATAACAATATGACATGCACAAGCAATGAAAACATAAATCAAAACTTTCACAACACCAAAGTAAGGAAATAAATACAAAAATGAAATTAATACATCTGAAATAGTCATAAGGACAAAAATAGAAATAATAAGATAGATTAAATATGATGGTATCTTAGTATCCCAATTATAAATCATTATACCTATCAGAGTTACTTCTAACTACTCATTAGCCTCTCATTTATGCCCAGAGTTGTCTAATCCCACTTCCAATCTTAGCTCATTGTTAGGTTCTTGAAATCGCCAAAAAAAGACATCAACAACACCTAAACAAGTATCAATATCATAATAATAATAATAATAAAATTTTGAAAGTATCATAATATTTAAACATGATATAATTAATCAAATATAATTATCCATAGTAGTAATGAATTATAATCAATATTGATAACCTCAATAATTGAACTATATCATTAATAACATATCAACAATCATTTTAACAACTAAGTGTCAATCAAAACTCAGTAACATGTTATAGTGATAACATATAATAGTATACTAAATCTAAACAACATCTAGTCCTGATAAAATGAATCAACTTAAATATTAACAAAATTATAGCAATTATCAAAACATGCTATAATAGGCCATCAACTTAGCATCTAAAATCAGTCACAAGGTTAGGTCATAACAATAAGTTTATTTAAAATGAGTCCAAAAAATATTGAATAAAAATAGTATAAAATCTTATTTATTTAAAATAATATAGTAATGTGAAATTAATGTTACAGTAGGAAAAATATATAAAATGTTAATTATAGAACTACTGACAAACATCTTTTAGAATATTAATCATTTTTTAAATCTTATTTTATTCAACTTTTAAATGTTATACCACATTCTATTTTAGGGTTAAATCAAAATCCAGAATAGTATTTTAAATTTGAATATTTTGGCTCAAATTTTCCACACACATAATATTTCAATGTGATCTCATAAATCTTATCACCAACTAAGAGTTTTAAATTAGAAAATGTTATAGTTTAGTTTGGGCAGCAATGAAAATTTAATACGATACATTTAAATTCTAAAAATCTCATTGGTTCAATCAAAATGGATTATTTAAGGGACAGTATAATATAGATTATTTTAAATCAAATTTTCAAGGTTTGGTTTTTCATTTTTTTAAATAAATAAAAATCAAAGGAAAGAAGATAAGGAAGTGTGTGGCTTTCAAACCATTTTCAAAATTTTATAGGGATTAAAAAATCCCAAGTAATAAATGAGTAGGGGATTGAAGAGGAACAATGGTGATTTATTATCATTGCTATAATGCATTTCTTTGTTTCATTTCCATTATTTCTATGTTTCATTTCCATTATGTATTCAATATTTATAACTATTTTAATTTCAAATCCAACTCAAATTTATAATTGTATAAATTATTACAGTTATAAAAAAACTCATTTATTATTTTTTAACCTATTATTTTTACTATTCTATTAAAAAATTAAGTAAACATTTTATTTCAAACATGTAAACTAAAAACAAATTCAAAATATTCAAAAATATTTAACTTATTTCTATGTCTTAATTTATAATATTTAAATATTTAACTTTATATGAGTACCTGTAAAAAAAATTTAAATCTATTGAAGTAATGGCCTCACTTCCTTGTTTCATTCTTTTCAACTACCAATTGTGTTTGAAAATTCTTTTCTTTGATTATCACTCCAAAAGACAATCTGTAACATACAATGGTTAATATGTCTTTATATATATATATATATATATATATATATATATATATATATATATATATATATATATATATAATTTTCATTTCAATATACCCAATATAGAAAATAAAAAATGTATTTTAAACATTTTTACCTTCTTTTCAAATATAATTCTCAAAATCAATTAATTTTAAATTATATAAATCTTACTATTGTTTTATCTTATCTAAATGACAGTGGTCATTAATGATATGTATCACCCATTAATAAGTGGTATTAATATTCAAAATGATTTCATCCTTATTAAATATAATTAGACTAGGCCTTATATTTTAATTGGCATGTAAAATACTTAATATGATCACCTCTAAATGACTTCTTATGATTATAGTGCATTAAATTTATAATATAAATTTTAATTAATTATTTAAAGTATAAAGATGACAAATAGATTTCATTCACAAGGAATCACATTTAGAGTGGAGGAATACTACCAATTTTTTGAATCTTTTCAAAGTCCAAGTGTCACTTGTCCTATCTCTATTTAGACCTATTAAAACTTTAAAATCACTAATCTTCTAAAATTATGAATTCTTGCTAAAAATGTTTTAAGAGTGGGAATCCAATTTTAAATCCACTAAAATATTTTAAACTAATTCATCCTGATAAATCTATTATGGTGGGTGGTTTCCCATTCTAAAAAATAATCATGCAAGCTTAGTCTATCAAGAAAAATATCTAAATAGAGTGAGCAATCACACACTCTAATTTATATAAATTAATGGTAATGATGTTGATATAGTTAATAATACTCTTCAACCAAGACCTTTTTCATCCACTCCACAAATTTAGAATTATGGGGGGTGTGCATACATATTTTTGGCATCACTCCACCTAATCAGCAGCATGGGCAGGGGGGGTGGTGGGGGGTTGGGGGTTGGGTTTAGTATAAATCCTACTTCTTAGGTGTTGAGTGTCCCTTTCACCAAGTAGTTTTATTTTTTGCATCATTGACACCATTAATAGTCTTCTTGATTGAAGTTATTCTGGTGAAGCCCAACATTAGTTGTTTTTGAGATTAAGTAGTGGATTCAAATCACTCATGTCGATTGATTTCCTTTTTGAATTGTGAGAACTAGGAGTATGGACTACTTCATTGACTGCATCTACTGCCTTTTATTATCCTTTATTATTTTAAGTTCATTGTTTATAAATGTGTTTTTGGTGCACTCTTGATTTACATAGTTATTTTTAGTGTTTTTTTTGGATTCCTCCTATATAAATAGGTATCTTGGTTATTTTTATGTAGTGACACAAGTGTGACATGTCCATCAGTGTGGCATCTCCACTAGTGTAGTGTGGCATCCCCACTAGTCTTTGTGATCAATTATCATCTAGCTTATTTAGAAATTTCATTGCCATCTTCCCCAAAGTTTAGCACTGAGGGAGGGTATTCAGGTAATGCTTCCTCAGGCTCATCATTCTACCTAATATTTTAGAGTGCAATTTTCTTATTCAGTAATCTTGTTATTTAACGCCATTGTTACTTTGACTTGGCAGTTACAGTGACTTGACATCCATGTACACTGATAAGATAAATTGGCATTCATAAGGACACGTGGATTCACACTGCATCCTTTATTATACATGGGTACCTCATCAATACTTGTTGTTGGGATTGATTTTGTTTTTATTTCCCTAAGCATAGCTTAAGGGAGGGTGTTTGAGTAATTAATGTAGTTTAATTAATTTAGTTAAGCATGTTTAGGGTGTACACATTCATATGTGGTCATTATGTTGATGCTATGTTGACATACTGACTCAATCACTACCTCTCCTATTTATAGGAACTCTAGTAGTGCATCTTGCATAGAGAAGAAGTGGATATATTAACTTGTATAACCATTTATGTTATAGATAATTCATAGATTTGTGTGATCAATGTGTTAATGGTTATGTATGTGGAAATGATATCTTGGAGAGATCTTCACTAAAGAGTTTTGATAACTCTTCTAGATATCAGTAAAATAATATAACTAACTACTTTATTATTATATCTAGGTTTTGTTGGCAAAATAACTCCAAACAAGTTAAAAAATTATGTCATCAACATGTTCAATGGTAAATGTGAATCATAATTTCCCAATATAATAATAAGATAGATCATAGTTTTTCACTAAACTAAATCTTGAATTTATGTGAATCTTAGAGTGGGTAGTTGCCTTCTAAATGAGAATCTAATGATCTTATTTTCATTATATATAATAACCTAAAATGATTGTAAACCATTACACAAATAAAAAACAATTTTAGTCATCTTTTTTCAAGATAAGTCCATTAGGACAAAGCTTTGAATAAATTGGGTGGTTTTCCACTCCAAAACAAAACAATGACAGGAATAACACTAGATACTAAGAATAATAATACTTATTATATTTGTAGTATAATTAAAAACCTTTGCATGTTGAATTAATTTATTTTTATATTTACATTTTTAAATAAATTTTATTCCAACCAAATGAAAAAAAGTATCACTGACACTTTTTTTGGTAAAAGTGATACATAATTTCTCAATGGAACAAGAAGGTTAATAATCCTATTTGCACTTAAGTAAATTCATAGATTCATGTGAATTTTAGAGTAGGGTAGACATCCACTCCAAATGAAAAGTTGGTAATCTTATTTTAACTAAATAATTACCTAAAATTATTTTTAACCTTTATATATAAAAACAAAATTCTTAATCATCATTTTTACACTAGGTCTAATGCATTTTGAAAAATCTCTAAATTGAGTGGATGTCCACTCACTCCAAAACAAAACAATGTTTGAGATAGTAGTGAAATAATAATACTCATCCTATTTTTACTATTATTATATAAAATGGTGCTATGTCATTATAGTCATAAAACATTGATAATATTAGTTAGTAGCTACCTTAAATAGTTTGGGGCCAAATACCTTTGCAAACCTATATCACTTAGATTAGTTAGTAGCTACTTGGAAAAACTAAATCCACTTTAAAAATTAGATTTCATGGAGAATAAAAAGTGTTAATAGTTTGATATTAATAGATAAGTGTAGATGATATTTATAGATTATATAGCTCCTTAGTCTTATATACTTGGAAAACTCAGAACTTGGTTATTCTCTTAGTTCTATATTTTTCTTTCTTTTGCAAGTCTCACATTTATTCAATCTTGTGTCCCTTGGCATATCCCTTAGTTTTACCAATATTATGTTGATTATCCAATCCTTATATCTTTTCCATAATTCTTATAATGTAATTATTTTCCACCTCTACAATTTCTAAGCCTATACCTACATTCTTGATCCCTAGACACTAACATCCGAGATAAACACTACTGTCAACGCTAGTGTCATAACCCAACACAAGTGTCCAATTCCTTAAATTCATCTATTTTATAAATGAAATATATCCTAATGATCATCCTAGGTGATTTAATGAAAGTTAATTATCCAAAATGATTGATATAAATCCAAGATCAATCCTCATTGATTCTTCATCAAGGAAAGACCTAAGAAAAACCAAGACAAACCAAGGTAACTTATCAAAATCACTCTATCAAGAATTCAATAGAATAAAGGTTAATTTTTTCCATACCATTCATTGTAAAACACATATACAAGTCTAAAGTACTGAAGGAATAACCCAAGATCTATATTTTATAAGTTTCAATCTAGGTCATTATTATACATGCATATCACATATTGTATGATTCACACACAAGATAACACATTGGGGAGAAATACATTAGTTTAAGACCATATTTAGAGTATTATATATGTACGTAGAACCCATTGATATAGGGGTCTTTGGGGTCAACTTAACAACATTTCCCACCAACCCATTTTTCATAAGGTTATATTTAAGATGAAGAACTAGGGTTTTGACATTTCATGAGAAGAGATAGTCCATGACCCAAATCTAAATGCATTAGAACAAAGGTGAAGATAAACCTAGAAGCACCCATGTGGCCATTTAATTTTTATAGAAGGTATTCCATATAATACACTTTCATCTAACCTAGATAGTAACATTGATGCAACCATCCTAGGTTAACATTATTATCTTGGGTTGTAGATGCATATAAATTAAAATCTAATGATTGTTATAGAATTATATTCCAATTTTATTCCTACCTATTCTAGATCCAACACTATATTATCATCATAACCAAATAATTATATCATTTACTTTTCATTTCTATACATGGTTTAATTGTAATTTATATATTTAGCCTATTCTCAACATAATAAATTTTGTGTGTGTTTATATCTAAGTGTAGCACCTAAATAGCATGTTGTAGATCTAATTATCACCCTTTTGCAATATCATTTATATATATCTCTTTAAAATTAATATAGGGATAACTCCAAGCACTTATAAACCCTAGGATAATTACAAATTTCTAATTTTTTTCCATTGTTGATCCCTGATAGCTATAATTTTACAATAATGTTTGTCATGTATATATATTTTAATTATTTAAAGGTATAATTAATTATATTTTATATGGTTTGATACATTATTTTCCTTGTTGAATTTATTAAGAAAACATGTGCCAATAATGAGAGGGGTTTAAAGCAAAAACAACACTTCACCTCACTCCAAAATTCCTTTTGTAATTTTATAGATCTAGTCTTTATATGCCAATGTTCATGCTCTCAACCATTTATTATACCTAATTCTTACTCAAGTGATGGTTACCATCCCACACCTATTATTCACCCATGGATTATATTGGAGTTTGTGGTCAATGTTATTATTTCTTGAAAAGGTAGGATTGTTCAACCTATTTCCCCACTTGTTAATATATAACAAGTGCCTCCTAAACCTAAGATTGTAATAAAATCTAATAGGTATGATATTATTTACTAATTTAATAACACACATGAAAAAAATCAATTCTTGAGATCCTAAAGCAATCTAATGTTTACAAGGATATCATATATGAGGCATTGTATGAGACATAATTTTTAAGTGATATTGAGCCTACTTATTTTGTAGATATTATGAAATATATCAAGAATAATAACAAGCTCATCACCTTTGATCCACAAATTTACCGTCCAAAGATATTATTGACTAAAATTTTATTTTGTTCATAAAAGTGACCATTTAAAACAAAGGTATCAAAAGGGTGCTCATTGATAATGGATTGGGCCTAAACATTTGTATCATACAATTCCTAACCACCAGGATATTAACACAAATATTCTTAAAAACATAGTTATGCCCATAAAAGGGTTTAATAGTTCACATAGTCCTCTTGTTGGTTAAATCTCATTATATGTGACTTTAGGACCTAAAATTATTTCAACTACCTTTTGGGTCATGTCTCAATATTTACATTATAATTTACTTTTAGCTAGACCTTGGATACATTTAATGTATGTTATCCCATCTACACTTCATTGGTGTGTAAAATTAATACATTATGGGAACTTATTATACATGCATGTTCATGGTGAATCTTTAAAATTTTACAAAATGATACATTATGAAGCTAAAGGCATCCCTATAGCTGTTCCACTTAAATAATCCATCCTTCTTGAGAATATAGACACATATGAAATAGGTGAGTCAAGTACAATGGATCCTTTATCTCTAAATACAAATAAGGCACTAAACTTTGAGGTATTCATATATATGCTTAAGGAGAAATAACCATTACCAAAATATCCAAAGAAAACCACAAGAGCCCCTAAAAATTGAGCTTTCTTTATTAGTCAATACTGAGAAAAAAGATGGCCATGTTTTAGATTATTATGAAAGTGGTGATGATACATTTTATGATATGACATATGAGAAAATGTGAAACGTAAAATTTGATCCACTCAATCACCTAGCACACAACCTATTCAAATCTATGGGTCTTGGCACATATAAAATAAATACACTTACATATAATACAAAACCCAATCCATATAAGTGAAAAATAATATTATATGATCATTTAAATGATTATTACTCCATAAATCACTCTTGGATAAAAAAATTGAGTCAACCTTACAAGGTCAAATACAAATTCATCATGTGAACAATATAGAGTCTTATCAAAAGGATATACAACAATTTTTATAGATCATGACATAGAAAGATATTTCTTTTACTCATGGATGAATATTAATACATAATCCAAATGATATCATTACTTCTACTACACATTAAAAACATGAAGAGGAACATGTTATGTACCTTTTAAACCTATCTAATCATGATGCAAATAATATAAAAGATCTAACTTGAGTTTATCAAGTACTAATTGGATTAGATACATGTGACCATCCATTAGATTATATAATAGAGTAGTCTCTTAAAATATTCCCTAAAATACCAAAAAATAAAATAAAAAACATTTGAAAATATAAAAATATTTTTGGCACCTACATGTTCTATTAGCTCCTTGCCATCTATGTGTTAGTTTTATGTTATTGGATAGCATATTCAAATACTAATACATACACACATGTCTATCATGATAATATTTAACTATGATATAAATACACAAATACATGATAAATTCCTATTTTAGATGTTGGGATTTCCCTCTACTCATGTCATACAGACATTAGGGGAATACACTTCTTTGATATTGATACACATAAGTTATATGGTTTGATTATCACATTTCATTATCATGTTTGAGATTAAATCTATATTTACACATTCCTTTAATCATGATTATATCTTACATATGGTACTTGATATGTGATACACTTTATAAATTTTCTTAACATGTTTGATCCATAGGATATTATGGAATGTTTATGATTGTTTCTTTTATTTTACTTTATTTACTTCCTTGAGTGTCTTACCTTGTTATTGAATTCCTTATTAGAGAATTTGAATATGCTCCTTTGTTTAAATCTCCCATGCCTATGTATGATCTCTTTGACATTTACATATGTCATTATTTTTTATATGGACAATGGAATATGTCATTCTTAATTTTATGGAGAATTAAATAAGTTATGTCACTTATATTGTGTGGCATTTAAACATGCCTCTTGTTTGTGGTCTCATTTTACCATTAACTTTTGACTTGATTTTGAGTGATTTTGTGTGTGTGTGTGTGTTTTTTTTATTATTTAGATTATACTATTACTATCTAGACATTTCCAACATTATTATCATGCATTTTAGGAATTCATGTGATCACATTAGTTCTATATTCTTTAATTTTATATCTACCTAGACATGTTACTTATATATGCTACAAGGTTCCATACACAAATTATATAGTTATAATATCCTTTTGATGTGAGTTAAATACCTATTCTTATATTTCCCTCATCTCAAAGGGGGTTATATTAGTGGGGGAATTTCATAGAGACATGTTCTCCACACTTGGCACAAATTTTAGATTCAATGGGAGAATGCTTTGGAAGCACTTTCTCCACACTCATTTAACATTTGATACTTATATCATTTTTCATATTTAGTGGAGGCATGTCATATAGGCATGGATTCCACACATTCAAATCTTTTATATTCATTGGTGGTATGTTTTGTAAGCATGTTCTCCACAATTATTCATTATTCAACATCTCTAAATTATAGTGGAGGCAGGTTTTTTAAACATGTTCTCCACATTTGTAATTATATCAATTTTAATATTTATCCATATAGCAGGGGCATGAAATAGAAGTGTTTTATCTACAATTAGTTTTTGAATTGGATAAATCATAAAGTTATATGATACCAAACCACAAGTACAATAGAATTCAATATAGTGGTACCATTATTATGCACAATTTCATCATAATACATATCTAAGGTGCATATCCTATGTAATTTTTGTTTAATATTACAAAGTCCAAATTAGTTTCAGATTATAAAACTATTTTATGGAATGTTACCATATCACAAACTTTTATGTATTGGTATCCTAGTCAATTAAAAAACTTATTTAGCTAATCTACTACAGTAGTTGGTTTAATTTTTGGTATGGTTGAGGTGATTAAATCATTTAATATTGCCAAGTTTTTAGGTTTGAATTGATTGTATCATCTAGCCTCACTAGGTTATAAGTATCATTAGGTTTCATGGTTGAGATAATCTCAATTTATAGGTGGTAACTCACCTTTGATCCAAGTTTGGGGGCATGTGCATTCCAATCTCTCTCTCTCTCTCTCTCTCTATATATATATATATATATATATATATATATATATATATATATATATATATATATATTCAAATATGTTCACTTTCAATATTTATCTTATTTTTCCTAATCTCAATTTTATAGTTTTATAACGATACATCTTTTTCAAATCAACTTGCCAATAGGCATGTTGGCTACATCGACACACATGTGTACTCCTAAACCTTGATATTTTCAAGTACCTTAAATTATAGATTATATATATGTATGTATGTATGTATGCATATATGTATATATGTATATATGTATGTATATATGTATATATATATATATATATATATATAT